>CM035416.1:153266882-153284382 GCA_020310875.1 Ceratopteris richardii | reverse complement strand
GAAGAGCTTACTCTAGAAGTTGATTTTACACAAATCGAAGGCCATTTGAACTTCAACGGACTGAAAACAGCCACTCTGTTTGGTATTTCCAGCCCTTCATTTTCTCTTTTCACAAGGCAAAAAGTGTTGTATGAAATCATCATCCTCTATTAGCCCCCTACACTTCATGCTCATTTTCACGAACTTTTCAGTTGAAAATGGACCTATTAAAGAAATTACAGCAAGCTGCAACTTATTAAATAAGAGTGTATTTTCATAATTTTTCTATTACACTCACTTATCTATAATTTGGTCCCAAAAGTCACATAACTTGAAGGGGACTTCTACAACTTCAGCCTCTCCATCTTCTTCTTCAAATTTCTATGTAGGTTTCTCTCTCTCTCTCTCTCTCTCTCTTTGTCTCTCTACGTTCTCTCTCCTCACGCAGTAGCTTACTCCCTCAGTGTTTGGAGCAACTGAGCACATCGTCACGCAGCTCTCCGCAACCTCTTTCAATTCCATTTTAAATGAAGAAATTGGGAGCAAATCAAGAAATGAGTTTGGGCTTGCTCATGTTATTACAACTTACAAGTAGGTACGTGAGAGAGAAATTATGACAACCAACTTTGATCATGATCTACATGTAACTAATAAGAATCTCATCGAAGCACATTTCATCCTACAAGGTGAAGTAGCACCTAAGTGGGTTGTGAATTTTTGAGCATTCTTCCATGTAACACCATACAGGGATGCCCTCGTCCCTTACGCTACCTATATTCACGGAAGAAACAACTAAGAATGTGACATTGAAGGCAAAGGGACACTACAGTTGGTGCTTGTGAGCAGACAAGAGCTACCACTACACGATTTAAGCTATGTTCTGAGCATTAGGGAGTGTCTTCTTTTAGTTGCTCAGCTTGATACTTCATGATAATATCACACTATTGAGATAAGGAAACTAGACAAGGGATCATTCATTGTTGATCACCAAGTTGAATGACAAAGGTACACTAATATTTGTGGAGTCAATTGTTGCTATGCAAATGTCTTGCAATATCATAGATGAAACCGCATAGGGATCTATGGCACAAAAGATTTGGACATATAAGTGAGGAGGTAAAGATACTCTTTTCCCTTGATGAAGTTGACAAAGAAATTTCAGCCATTGAATTTTCGCATCGTTGCATTCTCGATCTATACCTATAAAGAGGTTTAGAGATGCAATTTGTTGATAAAGCATCTAGGAAGTTATGGTCTTATGTGTACTTTGTATCTAACACTTTCAAGAAATGGCTTGTATATGCATGTATGAAATAGGTTGAAAATTAAAGGCATTAATGACATATGATGACATTGAATATACGGACAAGGAATCTCATGATTCTTGTGCACAAGGGGCTGGCGAGAGGGAGTCAACACCCCTTGATAGCCATTCATCTTATGGGATGATGGAAAGTGTATTGCATGTTGTGTGAGAGGATCTGTTTGCATGTTGTCTATTGCTAGTCTCCCTTAACAATGCTGGGGAGAGGCACTTAAAATTGCGGGTGATATTTGCAAATTGCCCAACCATCCTGTAGAGAGTAATATCCTTGAGGAGGCTTGGTATGGCAAGTCAACTTCATATGACCACTTGCGATTCTTTTTGCTGGATGCATATGTGACATTCTATCAAATAATTGGACCCAAATTCGCTTCTGAAATCCATTGAAGGAATTTTCACAGGTTATGGAGAACGATAAATGGGATGTAGCATTTCAGTCACACAATATACTCATTTTTGAGAATGCGAATAGCGAGTCAATGAGTGGTCTTCTTGTTTTTAATTGAATTTGCTTTCCCAGAAGAAGAAGGAAGTAAATGAGCACATATACTTCTTTGTCATTACAGGAGATACATTACTGTTCTATTTTTTGCAAGAAGCCATTTCCTTGATTGGATCTATTATAGTGGGTCATGGGTAAAGTTAGTCTTTAGCATATGTAGATAGCTGTAATCCATTCTTGGGATATATTTCATGGTCGTTTTTTGGCAAAATTCTTCAATGAGATATCACTCATTATTGTTGCTCAGCTTTACTGTTGAGCAGAGTTTTTTGTTCAAACAGTTCGTTCACTTCGACAATTGACATTGATTCAATATCACATGACATTATTTGAGACCTGAGTGGTTTATTTCATTCTCAGACTACAGGATCTCCCGAGAGATAAGTATGTCTGGCCTTCCCTTGAATCCTCTCAAGAGTTAGCTTTGGATGAAGGCACATTATGTTGATATGGACTGGTGAATGATAATATCATGGTTCCATACCAACTGATTATTTCCAATTAGTTCTTAGAGACAGTCATGTGAAGATTACTACCTCAGCAGTGGCTTGACACCAAGCAGACATGGATAGAGCTAGTACATGAGCTGGGGACAAGATATCTTTTGATGTGGAGCAACTTCTCCAACTTTTCCCCAGATGGTTTCATAATCAGGCTGAGCTGTATGGATATACATTTATCACACGTATTGTGGTGTGCTATTGGGCAGATCCGTACATCTGCACATCAGCTCGAGATTGAGACTAGCAGCTACAGAGGAGTACCTGTGGAGGTCACATATGTCGAGCTTGTAGAGAGAGCTTGAGACAAAGGTGCATCGCATATGTTACTACCCAGCATATTGTGATACTGAGAGTGAGATTAAAGCCAGTCTCAAGAACCATGAGATACAAGGGCCAAAGATGCCTGGATCTGTTCTTGCTAGAGCTATAGAGACAGAGAAAGTGCTTCATGAGGACCTATGAAGGCAGTTTCAGAGGCAGGTTACAGATTTTCTTAGGGCTGGACTCCATTCAATAATTTGGTAGACAGTGATAAGAGCAGGTTGCACTCACTGGAGGCATATCATCTGATTGTTGTATCTAGTCATGACAATCTAGGATCCCTCATGTACAGAGATCCTACTTCAATGAACAAATGCTCCAGTCCAGGATTTGGGTCATCCTAGTTCATGATACGAGACACCTCATAATGGGTACTTCAAAGTTCACGTGGAGGATGTTGATGAGGTTTGTTTATGATTGATGCAGGGTATCCTATGAGATGGATGACTGCCTGCACCATGCACCCCTTGTATGGTTTTTACATACCAATCTAGCCATCTGATATCCAGTAGGTACCCACCCTCCATTAAATGTCCAGTAGCTTTCCCATTATGCTAGAGCTTCTACTTCGTTTTCTTTCCTCTGTTTTATCAAGATAGCTTATCAGATTCAATACGATATAGCCCTTTGATCTCATAGGCCATTTTGGCCTTCCTTCTCCCCCCTTTCTCCTCTTTTGCCTTCCTGCCTTTTTTTTTTCTCTGCAGCACCTGAAGGATGGTGGTAACATGCTGTTCTTTGTTACAACTTATGTGCAAGGATGGGCTCTTATCTACCATCATTCATTAATGCAAACATTCCCAAAGACTTGAATGTATATATTCTTTAAATATGCAGTCCAAGCTTCAGCATTGTTGTGGTACATTGGGATATGTTTTCTGTATCTATGTTGGTTCTAATACAGGTCCCTTGCTCTTCCTTTTCTTCTTCTCCCTTCTCCCCTCAGGCACCCCCTTTTTTGAGTCCTTCCATCAAGAGTGAACCATATTTTTTAACATTTTCTCTGCATCATATTTATGGTATGTCTCCCTGCGATGGCTCTAGGCTTCTGATGATGCAAAATGGATGGTAGAAGAGGCAAGGGCTGCAGCAAAGGTAGAAATCGAATCTGCTAGGGCTGCTACACGAAGGATAGAAGAGGGATTGGAGGAGCAGGAGAGGCTCTTTGGTGGTATAAGCCAGCAGGTACTTTTTCTGTGGAATCTAGAATTACTGATATCTAACATAATTCATGGTTGATGCCTTGGGATTCCCTTGCTCAGGAGCTTGATGATATGAGAAGAGAGCTACAAGATGCAAGAAGGATAAAGATGCTACATGAATCAAGTAAGGTAGGTTTCTTTTTTGCTTTTGAAGTTAGCTGTATCATTTCATTAAAATAGCATTTGACATCTTTGCACTCCTGGTAAAACAGATGTTGTATTGGAGTGTGACCTTTCATATGTATTTATTGTGATTTTTTTTTTCTTGGGGCTGGGTCTCAGAACGATATGACCTGCCCTACTATTTTGATTCTAATGCTAATACAAGCTGTGGCACAGAGAAGGGAGGCTTGTTATGTGTTGATGACGATATTGTCTGAGCTATCCTGAATGTATAATTGATTAGTGCCACGTTAAGTGTTCCTTAACGCACATAATGTCAACTGTAAAACATTTGTCTGTGATAAGGGGGAATATTGTTCTAAAGTGCAGCGATTTCTTGAAAGAAAAAAGACATGCAAGTTTTGCAGAAGATCATATGGTTATTCATCTCAAATCATGCACTGTATGAGGTTGGCTTTTCAAGAAATCCCATGTTTGTAGTAATAATGTGGTTGCCAACTTTTGTAAGATATCCTGGGTGTCTGAGCAGGCTATGGATATGGAACATGAGGTAGAGGGCTTGAGACAGCAACTTGCACAAAAGACACAGGAACTAAAATCATTGCAGAAAGAAGTAAGTGCTGTTTTAAGTTTTTGCTTATTTTTATGATGAAGGAAATTAAGGTAATCGATGAGGCAAGTAATTTTGTTTTAGTCTGTGGAGCTTAACTATTTTTTCAGAAGATCCTCAGTTTATGTTTCCAACTTCAAGCACTTGCTGCTCCCTCTAGCTCTCCTATCTTGCAGATCATGGATATATATGTATATTTTCAGTAACAAGATGTATGTATGGGGAGATTATCATGTTGATCTCCAACCTACTCTCTCTGCATACATTCTTCTGCTGCATCCCCTATCTATTCTGCATGATTTGATACCTGTTTTCTCTGTTCCCCCCATCCATTCTGCATCAACTCGCATTTGCTTTCTCTGTTCTTATTCACAACCATTATTGATTTATTCTGCTGCTGGCTGTTCCACTGCAGTCTGCTGTCTGTTGTGTATTCCAACTTTCACCTCTAAATTTTTTTTCTCTTTTTTCTACGGTTGTGTAAATTCGTACGCTGTGTGTTTTGCTAACCATCACCTCTAAAGTCATCTACATCATCCACACAATAGTTGACCTAACTGTGATCTTATCAATGGTTATTAATATATCCTACTATCCATGGTTATGCTTTTCATTCTCTCTCTCATCATTGTAAAGGGCTTGCTTGACTTAGCAGGATCAGACACATAACAGTAGAACATAGATAACTGCAACCTGAAAATAGAACACCACAATTATGTCAAATTTGGCCAAAATATCTTGAAATACAATGTTTCGATACAAATATGTAGTATGTAAATGGTAAGAATTGTATGTAAAGTTGTAAATAATCTTCTCGACTGCCGCCTATGCTAAAATATAGCTATGGAAGATAATAATCAGCAAATATACATTGCTTTTAACTTTAAGAGAATCTCCGTGATAAAATACTTCTTGGAGAAGTAAAATAAGAAAAACCAGCAGCAACAATGGTGTACATGCTGTATATGAACCAAATCAGCAATATAACACCTCTAAATAGAGAAAGAAGCATGCAAACTTGTTGTAGAAGATAATTATTGCGTAGAAGAAGTTCACAGAGAGACTTTAAGGCGTGCCTTCCAGAATTTGAGTCATTGAAAGTGATGGGAATCGGGATAATGTTCTTTGCTCATTCAGACCTCTGCTTCCATGTGTCTCTATTTTCAGCTTTGCTTGCAGGCTCTACAGGTACCACAGAATCTCATCTGGACTCTGGATTACATTAGGTTGTGTAGTTTTTGGTTTCTTTGGCTATCTAAAAATGCCATTAGCTGCAACCAAAGGATCATGTTTACATTTGCTATTCATGCAGGACTTTTCAGAGATAGCCTGATTACAGTGCATCATGCTCTCCCACTTGAATGATGATGAGCTCTTAGACACCTTGTTTGTACTATTCTTTAGGCTGCACGACAGCCTTACATGCATTTAGCCCAGGAGGGGAACTTCATATATAATCAATAAAACAGTTGTGTTTCCAAAAGAAATGTACGTTTGTATCTAAGTATATATACATATAATTTGATGGAGTTTTCTGTTAGAGTTGTGTAGATGCAAACGTGAGAATCATATTGTTCATTTTCTGAATAACTTGCATAAAAAATCCTTGCTTCAATTGAGTTCCAAATGGTAAGGTGTGCTGGGTGTGTTATGTATAGTACTTGGAGAGTACATACCTTTGATGTTCAATATGTTTGGTATGTGTATTATCAAAATAATGTAAAAGTATATCATAAATTAGCAGTACCAGAAATGAATGAAGATCACACATGCATATTATGTAGTCACTCGTGCATACAGGTTCTATATACAATGCACAGATGTGCATGATTCAAAGTGCATACACATTTTGTCATATTCTAAGTGCAGGCAACATAGGTACAGTCAAAGTGCACAGACCTCTGAGACAGATATATACATCATACACGAAATATTACTTCCTTCATAGCACATGCATTTGTCATAGTCATGCAGAACAAACACATTCATATTCTAGCCATGCATACGTGTTAAAGCTTTCTTAATCATCGTAAACTACATAGCATTTCCTTGCTGGCATGTTCCTTTACATAGAAAATACTTTGTAAATGTCTGGGAGGTGTGCAATATGATCCAAAATGGTGCTAGTTGAAATGGGGTTGAATTATTCCTCTGCATGTCAAGCATGAATCAGTGTTTTCAGTATGCTTTTATGGGCTGTGTATCTCAAGTTTTAAATATTCGTTCTTTCTTCAAAGAAAGTTTTCATGGCTTTGGTTCATGTGGAGCTTGTTGTGTCCATATGTTATTGAAATGGAATTCACAAGTCTGGTAGTTTTCTGAAGCAGATGGAAGCAATGAGATTGCCAGAAGAAGAAAAAGGAAAACTTTTTCGAGTTGAGGGCATGGAAACACTGGGTGCTTGCTTGGAAGTGTCTGTTTTGGATGGATCATCAAATATTTCTCAATGCAGTTTTCAGTGGTATCGTGTATCAGCTGAAGGGAACAAGGTGGAGCTGATTTCAGGTAAACTGGCGTTCATGTGAAAACAATACAATGTCAAATGAATTCATGCGTTGATTCTGATTCAATGTATTTTTAAAAGACTGCTTTTAAAAATGAGAATGGTCGCATTCTCATCTCGAGTTAGAGATTGGGTTTATGTGGGATGCAACATTGTATGAGAAGCCTATGTATGTCTTAACATGCTAAGGGTACTATCAAGGCCTTTTTCTGCTTCATTGAAGCAATTTATGTTGATTTGGAATGTGAACATTGTGAATGATGATAGGGCCTTGGCTCATTTATATACATGCAGTGTTTGTGCTAAACATGCCTTATTTTCTTATGTTTCTGCATGCTCATATTTGTCAGCTCTTTGATGTGCATCCAAGGCTGGTCTAAGAAGATCCAGCATCTGCCTTTGAAGCCCTAATATGTTTCATGAGGAGCTGTCAGAGGAGTAGGGAGTGGCCCGATTTTCTTTCTGAATGGGGTCTAGACAATGAAAATAACCACATGTCTCATGGTATGTGAGGCAGGAACCTGTATAATGTAATTTTTTGTCAAGCTTTCTTTGACATGCATGACATATGCTGGCCTAGTCCTATATCTGCATGTTTTAATCCCAAGCTAATGGAGGGATGTGTATCTTAAGTATCCTAGCCCAAAGCCACGACAGAAATGGTATATCCACACCAATCGACCCAATCACATAACCTTGTTTTGTGAGTTGAAGATGATGCTCTTTGTGGAAAGCCACCCTAGTGCCAAACTTGTGAATAAGCTCTAATCGTGTCTTCCTGGTGTCCAACTGATGCAATCTTTGTTCATGCGAGTTAGATATGTTCAAAGAGTATTGTAGGGGAGGTAATATGTGTGCGCTGAAACCATATAATCAGAGTCATGGTGTCATCTACCTCTATGAATAGGCTGTATGTCCTTGCAAAGCCAGCTGTTTTGATGATTGGGAAGTAAGTTGTGCATATCCATCCTAGACAAGGGCCTAGAACCTACATATGAAAGTGATTGGTCTATTAGTGGCTGAAATAAATCCATGAACATTGAACACACAGGGTGTTGAGCTGTAAAACTTCTACAAGTAATTTTTAACAAATGGTCTCGAATTTCCTGACATCCAAGACCTTTGGAATCGCGTTCTTACCTTTGGGTGAAGGTACAAGATCCGGATTGTGGTTTTCTTGCACTGCTTTCATTTCTTCTTGCAATGATCTTGTCACACAATGTGTGATTAACTCTTTCAATCACCCCATTGGATGAACAGTTGTAGCGGCTGTTAGTTCCTCTTGATACTCTTCTTTGTGTAAAAATCATCGAATTCCTTATTCACATACTTAAAGCTATTATTTATTCTTAATGACTTCAGTTTTAGCTGTTTGGTTACATACATATGCATACTTATTCTTTCGATTTAAGGGGATGAGCCCATAACTTCTTAGATGCATGATGCATCAATAAATGTAACGAAATGTTACATATTCAAAAACTCTTTCTAGGCATAGAACAAACGTCCAGGTGTACTAGATCTAACTTGTTCTTCTTCCTTCTTGATGTAGAGCTTCGATATGGAGATTTCACTTGTTCTCTAAGTACATAATCATGGTGAAATTCAAAAGTCGAGTCTTTACATCAACTTTGCCAAGGGAACAAAGTACATGTATTCCTTTTTGACTCATGCATCCAAGCTTTTTGTGCCATAGCTCCATATATGAACTAATGTTTGATACAACAAGACAATTACTCGGCAACAACTGACTTTGCAAATAGTAGTGTACCTTTCTTATTCCCTTACGGCAATCAACAGCTGACTTTGCAAATAGCGGTGTACCTTTCTTATTCCCTTCGGTAATCAACATTGCTGCATTGTGTACTTTCCATGTGCCTCTTCCTAAAGTAGTGTGATTAGAACATACTTTTGTCCACTTAGAACATACTTTTGTCCACTTGATGCTTAGAACATACATTACATCATGCAATAGTAGCTTTTGTCCACTTGCATTGTCTGATAGCTCTGTGATGACAAAATTGGAGGTAATGTTAGCTTTTTCAGGCTCTCTTCCTTATCTTCCTTCTTTTCTCCCTGTTTGATCCACATCTCCTTCTTACTCTCTAGCTCCTTCTTGAAGTACCTACAATCTGATATATTATGCCCTTTTCTCTTGCATTCATAGCATGTAACATCATTCTTTCCTCCTATTTTCTTCATTTAAAATTGAACCTCTCCTTCCATCGCAGCCTACTAAAGGGGACAACCAATGTCTCCCACGAAACAAGAAGAGTCATAAAGAGGAAGATTGCTTTGATATTGTCATCAAATGGTGGCAAACCTATATTTTGAAGTTGATTAAGAATACCTATAAAATTGCTAAGGTACTTTGAGGCTTACTTTGGTTGATCAAACTACCATATGATAAGCTTTGTCATCAACTGAGCTTGATCTATTGGCATCTTGTTCTTTTATGTTGCTTTCAACTTTTAGCATTTCACGGAAGGTCTTTGTAATCCGTTATGCCCCATGAGTATTTCATTGATGTCAACCATTTTGATGTATGTCATGAACTTCTTGTTGAGCTTTACCCAATCATCATCATCACCTGATGTTGATGTCAATTTGGGATTGAAGATCGATTATGCATGCTCTTTTAGAAGAGTAGGCCTTGTATGTGCCCCCCCTTTTTTTTTTTTTTTTAAATTTTTTAATTTTAAATGGAGGTTCAGCCGAGGCCTACTCCCCCGGGCTTTAACTTTGAAATTGCAACTTTACAAGGAAGGGCATAGTACCCATGGGACTCCCCTTGCATAGATCAAAACCATCAGCATTAAATTTCTAATCTCCAAGAAAACTCTTACTTTATGAGGCAACGGCCATAATGCTTACTCTTTGCTGTGAAGTACAACCTCTTCAAAAAAGCTCCATACTTCTTGAGTCTTAAAGTATGAAACGTAGAAAAGGTGTCACAATGGTTTCATCAAAGAAAGATTATGAAAACAGATTGCTATAGATAAATTACATAGTTGCAATAATTACTGTGATAGGTCTATTTCATAGTTGCAATGCAACGTGTTGCAAACCCTTCGAAATGTCTTGCTAACAACCCATGTTGTGAACGGGTTTGCAACCCGTTTCATGCACGGCAAAAGAAAAAACGTTCCCAAAGACGTATTTCTTACTATGAAATAGTATATTTAGCAAAAAAGTGGTATATTGTTGTTGCCCCAATTCTCGATTTCTAGCGGGAGAAGCTTTGGAATCTAGCTATAGAAGCTGAAAGGGGATTGATTGCAAATAAATAGTGAAATTTTTTTTATAGAGATTTTCCCAAAATTATTCAGTATTCTTGATCTCAAATTATTTGTTTTTGATTTTCAACTTGTAATAAAGTAAGTCTATGATTTGAGTCTCTGGTCCGTTTAGACATAACTGTAATCGGACATCGTTTGTTCACTCGTGTGAATGGCTAAAGATCTCGAGGCTAGACTTAAACATAGTTTCATGTGTTTCTCTAAAACAAGTAATCTCGAGGGAGGGAGGGAGGGATGGAGGGAGAGAGGGGGGTAGAGAGAGAGAGAGAGAGAGAGAGAGAGAGAGAGAGAGAGAGAGAGAGAGAGAGAGAGAGAGAGAGAGAGAGAGAGAGAGAGAGAGAGAGAGAGAGAGAGAAAGAAAGAAAGAAAGAAAGAAAGATATATTAACGTCCACGGGAGGCCGAAATCGACCTATGGGACCGATCAGGTACATCAAAACATTACATTCCACTTGGGGGGGAAGCCCTCAAGGGCCTATAATAAAAGGGAAAAATCAAAATAAAAATAAAAGGGGGGGGATGTGGCTTCCAAAGCACTCTTATGACTCATAAGAGTTTCAAAATTACATCAATATATATTACAAATGAGGGAGATAGCTGTTTCTTCCTATGTGGTATGGGTATGGAAATCTCTGATAATAGCTTGACCGCCTCTGTATACTGCCCACTTTCCATTCTTCCTGGCTTCTCTGACTTTAGTTAACTCTGCGGGTCGATTTTTAAGTTGGAGTGGGGTGAGTTCATCTGCGAACCATACTTTAGTACCTTGTAGTGACTTTGCTTGCTTCATGACAGCTATCTTATCTGACATGTCAAAATAGCTTACCTTTGCCTGAGTTCCTTTGGGTGTGATGAAGACCGGAGACCCTAGATTGATGAAGGGGACCACCTTGGTTAGTTGTGCTTCTAGTACTTCTGTTTCAAGGATGCAGTCATCTTTTAACTCGGGTGCGATGTCCTCCCTGTCCCATCCTAGGGGGAGGCCTCCAATCCTAATAACTTTCTTGTTGCTGTCCACCAATTCCTGCTCCTTTACCACAGACATTACTTCTTTCGAAAAATGTGGAGAGCTGGATAGTTTTACCTTGGATAATTGTGTTGCCAAGTCGACTTTATTTGTTGATTCAGCTCCTGTTTGCTGGCTGTTTCCTTGTGTTTCATCAAGCTTTTGTTGCAATCTGGCTATTTGTTCATCTTTCTTACTAATTTCCTGCTTCATTGCTGCCATTTCTCCTTGGAGTTTCTTCACTGCTTGGAGTAAGTAAGACTCCCATGCTGTTCGTTTGTTGATTGGGGCTGGTATAGAAAGCGGCTGGTGCAAGAGGGCAGAGGCAAAGCTTTTCCTTCCTTCCATGTTGTTGCTGTAGACAGGGAGCGAGGAGAAGGGTGCTGGAAAGCTGGGAGAGGGTCCCCTCCCTCACCCTCCCCTCGAGATGAAGAAAGAGGGGGAGAGAGAGAGAGAGAGAGAGAGAGAGAGAGAGAGAGAGAGAGAGAGAGAGAGAGAGAGAGAGAGAGAGAGAGAGAGAGAGAGAGAGAGAGAGAGAGAGAGAGAGAGAGAGAGAGAGAGAGAAAGAAAGTCATATTAACGTCTTCTGGAGGCCAAACTTGGCCTATGAGACAAAAACCATGTACAAGTGTAGTAACCCTCTGTAGAAGATAAAATGAAATAAAAAGTATATCGCTACACAAAGCTATATAGGGCTGGAAAAGGCTGGGGAGACGTGGCTCTGACTCTGCAGATAGTGGCCACCTAATACATGGGGGGATCCAAAATGTGAGTACAACGCCCTATCTACTGGTGATGGGTGGAGGTGGGTGTAGTATGTGGTACATCGGTGGTGGTCTGAGTGCCTCTTGAAGGAAGACAACCCAGGGGGTGGTGGTACGCCTATGCTCCATCATGTGGTCGTAGGCAATCCTGATGCGTGAGATATCCTCCTGATATAGTCGTGGTCGACGATATCCGCCCATGCGTGGTCGGCGCCGTGCTCTCTGTGCTGCTGCCTGGTGTAGCGTGAGCCCTATAGATGGACCTCTCTGATGTAGCTCAACTTGCTGAAAGAACTGCGTAATGGTCTGCTGGGTACTCACCCGTGGCTGATGTATGGGCTGTAGTGACTGCTCTCGCCTCTCGTATGCTGCTGTGAGAAAGCGTCCCAAGCGTCTCTGGTCTCCCATAGTCATGCACAGCTGGAATGACTCCTCGATCTGGAACTGTGCTCGTAGGTCTAAGTATGCTGGACATCTGATAACAAAATGCTCCTCACTCTCTACCTCTGTCTGGCATACTGGGCACCACCTCTCCTCACGGGGGACTCCCCTGGACCGACCCCTCTCAATCTCGAGCTGATGTGATGAAACCCGGAGCTGCCCAATGACGACTCGTAGGTGGTGGGGAAGGTAGGTCTGCATGTATCTCGGGATCTCGATGAAGCCCGTGCCCGATATATGTAGAAAATGCTCGCGGTAGTAGAGCATTTTCGGTGGCAATGTACCCCTAGGGCTCACCCATGTCCTCTGTATGTATGTATGCCATATCTCCTGACGAATGATCCTATTCCTCTCTTGATGAGAGAGCGAGTAGGTGGGTGCATGAGAGTCGTACTGTAGTGGTGGTAGCCTGTCTATGTCAAAGCCATGGTGGGCAAGCCAGTCTCGTGTCTGTGCATACCATGAGGAGGTGTCGCCTGCTAATGCCATATCACGTGATGCCTCGAAAGCACGATAAGCAATGCGCTCTGTATCCATGCTCCGAAGTCTGTGTAATAGGCATACTGTCTGGAATAGTGCCTCAACTAGCATCGGTGGTGCAGCGAGCTCTGCTCTAATGATATCATGTGGTACTGAAGGCTTGCTGCGGATAAGTCTGGCAATCATGAGGATCTGTGGCCTCTCTAATGCTGTCCATACTGATGTAGCTAATCCTGGTCCCCATATGGCTGCCCCATACATGAGCGCTGGCGTAACCAAAGTGTCAAAGAGCCACCCCTTTGTGCGGGGCTCCTGAAAATATGCCTGGTGGCACTGTCTCTCCATCAAAGCTAGTGCTGCGTACCCACGTGTGATGCGGTCACGGGCTGCCTGAGCCATAGAGAAGACCCCTGATGCTGCTGTAAATGTCACCCCCAAGTAAACATATGATCCGACCACCTCGATCGGTCCACCTGCTGCTGTGAACAAACTATGTCTGCGTACCTGTGCTGATGTATGAAAGATCAAGACCTTGGTTTTACCAAGGTTCACAAATAACCCTCTGTGTCTGCAAAAGTCATCTAGGCCGTGTAGATGATGCTGTAGACCTTCTGCAGACTCTGAAACCAATACAATATCATCAGCGTATAAAAGAATATGGACAGTGGACCCATGTACCTCAATGCTATCTCCCCCCCTGCTGCTGTATGAAGTCCACTATCTCATCAATGTAGAGACCAAAGAGGGTGGGTGAGAGAGGGCATCCTTGCTTCACCCCGATAGTGCTAGCAAGTGGATCAGATAAGTCCCCTGGACATCTGACTCTACCAGATACTCTCTCGTATAAGGCGTAGATCCCCCATATCATCTCCTCCGGAGCTCCGATGTCAAGTAGTCGTCTGAAGAGTCGATCCCTGGGAACAGTGTCAAATGCTTTGCGGAAGTCCACAAAGCAACAATATAATCTCCTCTTCCTCACCCTGGCCTGGTCGATCAGGCATCTCAGAGTGAAGATGTGGTCAATGGTAGAGTAATCTCGTCTGAAACCTGCCTGTCCTGGAGCCCTGATGCCCTTCCTCTCAGCGAGAGTACTCAACTTTGTCTCTAGTACCGCCCCATATAACTTGGCCAATATAGGGCCAATCATGATCGTCCGGTATGTAGCTGGATCCATAGTATCACCTGACTTATGAATGGGCACTATGGTGTGCTCAATCCATGAGTCTGGTGATACTATGGATCCAGCTACATATGGGCACTATGGTGTGCTCAATCCATGAGTCTGGTGATACTATGAGAGAGAGAGAGAGAGAGAGAGAGAGAGAGAGAGAGAGAGAGAGAGAGAGAGAGAGAGAGAGAGAGAGAGAGAGAGAGAGAGAGAGAGAGAGAGAGAGAGAGAGAGAGAGAGAGAGAGAGAGAGAGAGAGAGAGAGAGAGAGAGATGGCCTTTTTAGGTGCAACTAAGCCACAATATGCACCAGAGCCTTTTGATGTGGGCAGATATTTAAGGGTAGAGATTACTTCACCAAATAATCACAAGTTCATGGCATCGTCTCAATTTGTTATTGACCCAGGTATACTGATTTAATCATTGTCATGTCAATGTGGTTTGTGAGTGTTATCATGTTCATTGTTGGGATGATTATTGTATTGTATAGGGACTAAAAAGATTTTTGTTATGGCAGCCCCTGGGCTAGGGAATTATGTAGAGTCTCTTGTAAGAAGAGGAGGTGCTGAGTTTCAGGTATCGTTGTTGAACAGCAAATAACATGCATGCTTTGATTTTATTCTTATTTTCTGGTAATGTGTCTATAATATCTGATCACAACCAGAGTATACTGTATGAGTGTGGTGAAGGTTTTTTGCAAGTTGTTATGATACAGTGCTTTACATGGTTGGAACATTATCAAACCCTCGAGCATCCAAAATAGCCTATTATTAATTTTGTATATGAGACCCAGGATTCATTATGAGTGTTTCTAGCTGTCATGGGCTACTCTTTGTATGCACTCTTGCTTTTTTATGAGTTTTAATGAGAGGCTCAGTTTGTTTTCTCAGGTCATCATGATTGCTCAAAATGGAGTGATGGTTAGAAAACCAAGTGTCCATGGATTAAGTATTGGCCACATTCGGATTAAACTCCGAAAAGGGCGAAACATCAAGGCTAAAGAGTCATATTCAGCCTCCATGCAAGTATAACTCATGTTGCTTCTCTGAATAAGAGTTAAGGGTTATTCATGAAACATCTAGTGCTAATAGAAGGATCATGATCTTGCAGTTATGTGGTGTTAGAGGTGGTGGTATAGCTGCTGCTCAGGGGCTGTTTTGGCAAGCTAAGAAAGGTTTGTCTTTCATTCTATCCTTTGAGTCTGCTCGTGAGCGTAATGCAGCTATCATGTTGGCACGACGATTTGCTTTCGACTGCAATGTGAGGTTCTTTGAGCCCTTCATAATTTCTTCTATTATTATTGCATAGCTAAGTGGTAGTGATCAAAGATGCTCCATAAAATGATGCAGATAATGCTTGCTGGGCCTGACGATAGGGCTCCCTTGGGCACGTGATGAGGGTGGAATTCATAGGAACTCGTTGTAAGTTTCCTGATGAGATGTCCAAATAGAGTTTTTAAAAACCTCTCAATCAAGTAATTACTCGTTTTGGTGGTATACAGGCAGTCGGATGTGTGTATGAAGTCTTATCATTGACAACACATTGCCGTTTTGAATATGGTAACATGAGGATTATATATAACACTACAGAGGTATGTGTTATGTTTTTTCCCTCATGAGAGTCGTGTGGGACACTTCTGGAAGCAGGTGTGATCACTTTGGCCTTTATATTCATGGGTACTTGATGTGTTCCTACTGATAGTCTTAGGCTAATTGCCAGCGAATTTCTGCTGTTGTATGAACATAAGAAGTTTTGTAACACCATTTGTATAGATCTGAAAAGAGAATTAGTGTGCCAGAGACTCGAATCTCCCATTGAGGTGCTTGCAGTCCTGAGATAGGTTCAAGATGCCTGTATGGCCATTCACAAAAGCATACGTTTTATCTTTGTGCTGCTGGAGTGGCAGAGCTTCCATCCAGAATGTGGCGGCTCACCTCTGTTTGTTGCATCTGTTGGATGAATTGCATATTGCATGCAATCAAACTACTACAATTGCAAAGATTGCTTCACGTTAAGGCATGGAGCAGAAATGAAATTACATTTACTTCTCTACCCATTTGAGAGTGTTTTGAGCTATGGGATTTGAAAACCTGAATAGAAGGAACATCTTCAATTGCTATATACATGGATGGGTTCGCATCAGTGGCTGCTAGACTGCGAATGAATCTTTGATGTAATATGATGTTGCAGTTGTCATATTCAGTCTGTTTGCATCTGACCTTTACACAAATTTTCACCACCAAAGGTAATGATCTAATGGTATTATATCGAAGTTTCCAAGGCAGTGTTCTCACTTGAGAACAAAACTGGATTTATCTGAAGCATTCATCTTAGGCTATACCTCCTCCTTTGTAATATCAATGCTCAAAGAGTGCATTGGCAGTTAAGGACTTTCATGTAAGGGGGTCTTACGAATGTAGTTTATGCCTTGTTTTGGTCCATTTCTCTCATATCAGAACCTTTTCTCCACTTTATGCAGGATATTTATTGCTGCTATAGCTTATTATCGAGGACATCATTGAATGCATGTAGACATTCTATTTATCATTTCAATTTTCCAACTCTTAAATCAGAGCAAGTCCCTATAAAAACTTTGAATCAAATCGAATCTTTGTGCAAATTTGTATTAGATAGACATTGTTTAAAGTAGCAACATTAATGTTCATATGAGGAATCTGGCAGGAAAATTGACATTTTAAAGATATGATAAAACTCTTTGACAGTTGTTATTTAGAACAATGGTGAAACCCCTTTTCACCATCTTTTGCTTGACTTTCCTCTCTTCAATCTTTTAGAATTTAGTATGTCGAATTTGTATGTATAGATTGATGTAGATGGCTTAAGATAAGCGAAAACTCAAATGTACTCCTATCCAAAACAAACACGAGGTCTACGCTTAGGGCTTGAAATGACCTCTGCTGGACATGTAAATCCATTCATAGTGGATCTATACAAGTAGTGCATAAAGCTACAACGAATGTTCCTTGTATCTGTGCAGGAAGGTTGAACCAATGTTTCTTGTATTCGAAACAGTCACATGAGAGCTGTACACTGCATTTTTGAGGTAAATACTATGTGGAAAATGTAAGACCATTTTCTATTGGATGTGTCTTAAGTCCTTTATTGAAATCATCTTAGTCATGCGTGCTGATGGAACAAATAGATATTGGATGTTTATACAAGTTTAATAGAGCAACTGTTCCTAAGATGACTGGCTCACTTATTAGCATGGGCCTCTACATGGAAGGGTTTAATGCATTGGAATTTTCCAATGAAA